>JADLZK010006514.1:0-11850 GCA_015847255.1 Hyparrhenia diplandra
TATCCTTGCTGTACATTGTGGCATTTTTCCTAGCAGCTACCTACAGTTCAGCATAAGTATAAGATCACTATGAAAAATATTGCTTGAGTGGCCTAACCTGTCATAAATAGGATTGTGTCCTGGCATCCAGGAACACATATCCATAGCAAGCCTTACAAAACAGAAAATTAGATGCGAATCAATTCCATCTAAAGCACAAACTCAAAGTAATAGGTGGTCTAATACCAC
The DNA here is from genome assembly GCA_015847255.1 of Hyparrhenia diplandra. Lineage (NCBI taxonomy): Eukaryota > Viridiplantae > Streptophyta > Magnoliopsida > Poales > Poaceae > Hyparrhenia > Hyparrhenia diplandra. The sequence goes on from JADLZK010006514.1 coordinate 229, forward strand.
CGTCGCGGTAATGTCACGGCTAATCGTGCTCGGTGGCCTAGCTACGGAGACAATGACACAAGAATTTATCTTTGGTTTGGTTAGGTAGTCGGGCTCCCTAGTCGGTGTGATCACTATCCAGACTCAAAAGCGCTCATCGGGGGGCTCGGTACAAGCCGGGTCGAGAGGAGAGGGCTCCCAAGTCTGTGATTGAGGCTAGTGCCAATATCAGTGGGTGTTGTCTTTGTGGAAGAGTGAACCTTCTTTGTTCTCTTGCCTCAACCCGAGGCCTACCTCCCCTTTATAGTCGTAAGGGGGATAGGGAACATGAGCTCCCTTCGGGTTGGACTTGGAGAAATGAGAGCGTATGTGCGGGGCGGTAGATGTGTGGAAGGGCTCTTAGGCAGGCTCCCCGGCGGGCGAGGCGAAGCTCCTGGCTCTGAGAGCCTCGGGTCAAGGTGAGGTCGTCGTGTGCGGGGTGCGGTTTGGGGCGGTGGTCGGCGGTCGCCTTGTCTCTAATCGCGGTTGGAAGACGTCTTCGGTATGGGGCGTCCATACAGTCGATGGGGGCGTACCCACGTGTGTGCACTGCGGCCTTGTGGCGGGGCTGTTGGACCCGGACGGGGTATGTCGAGGGTGGTCGAATGACCTCTCATGGGTGTGGCGCTCTACATGGCTATAGTGCACGTCGGAGAGTGGTTGAACTTGTCGGGGTTGTTGACCAACTCCCGTACCCATGAACTCCGAGAAGGTAGGCGGATGGGCTCTCTGGTCGTCGTCGCGGGGCTTGTCGCGGGAGGCTCGGCGAGTCGGAAGGTCCCCCCCGAGGGGCGAGGTCTAGCGTGATGAAGATAGGGAGCTCGTCTGGGGAGAGCTCGAATGAAGCGGAAGGTGGGTCCCTATCGGGGGCTGCGCGGAGCTCAAGCGGGGCTCGTCGCGTGCGGGGAATCACCAGCGGCGAAGACCTCATCTTGTAGGTGGTTGTCGTCTCGTCTTACTCGCCTCTGCGCGATCGAGACCGGGGTCGCGTTTGCTGCGATGTGAGTTGGGAGCTCTTGTATGGTGTCCAAATGCTCGATCCCCCACAGTAGCCCGGCGTTTGGGAGGGATGAGGTCTCTCCCGGATCTTGTCCGTGTCGCGACTCTTGTAGGTAAGGGGAGCCCTCGTTGTATGATTGATGTTTGATCGTGAGTGCTTGTGGCTTGTGGAGTGATAACCGGGAGGCTCGTGAAACGATGGTTCTGGTGGGAAGCTTTAAGTACTGTGGGTTGCGTCGTCCGTTCCCTCGTGACTGGTCACGGAGGTGGTGGCTCGAGGCTCGGTCTTGCCTCGTTGGGCGAGATCGAGGTGCTCGGTGTTCTGCCCAGGTCGGATAGTCAGGTGAGGCAGGGCTCGAGCTCGTTAAATACTGTCTGTTTGGTGGATCGACCTCAAGTTCCCCGAGGCTCGGTTCAGGGATTCTCTCGACCCCGGCGTGCAGGGAGTAAGGTGCTTCCTCATCGATGAGGAGTTAGCTCGGGAACGTCATTGGCCCTCGGCCCGGGGGCCTTCTTTATAAGTAAAGCCCAGGAGCCCTTTCGAGGGGCTCGGAAGGTGGTCGGCGCCACTTCCCCAAAGCTCCTCGCTGGTGGGTGTCTCTGGGCGGCCTTGCCGAGGCTCTCTCAGTGGCCTGTGAACCTGAGTCGGTGGGCTCGCGTTTGAGCTGTTTTTTCGGAGCTTGGCCTTTGGCCAGTTGCGCGGGCTCTTAGATTTTTACCTGTGTAAAAAATAGCCGTTGGGATCTTACCGTTGAGGTTTTACCGTTGGTGGGGGAGTTATCCCATTAATGCGCGGCGGGTTTGGCTTCGCCCAGTGGCGAGGCGCCCGTCGATCTCGTGGCGTCAGATTGCGGCGGGCGTGACCTGAGTGGGCCCTCAGCGGTTTCTCTCGGCGCCTCACGTCGTTGGAGCTCCTATAAATGGCGGGAGATCGAGGGCGGATTCACCTTCCCACTTCTTGCCTTCCCTCGCGGAGAGAGAGGGAGGAGAGAGAGATCAATCGGCGTTGCTGCTCGTAGATCCAGATCCTCCACCTCCCACCTTCACCGGCGGCCTTTGCCCGAAGGCAGAGATGGGTTCTTGGCTGCCGACGGCCGGGGCGGCGTCGGGGTGCGGCATCGTCGGCGGGCTGCCGTACCGGGACGGCGGAGGAAGTGGATCATCCCGCCCCGTCACGCGGTGCCGCCGCCGGCGGGAATGCGTCGTCGTTCATCGCCTTCACGCGCGGAGCCGGCATGCTGCGGATGACTTCTTCCGGCGGCTCGCCAGCGTCTTGGGGCATCGAGCTCCGGCACCTTCAGCCGAGCGAGGTCTGCTCCTCTCGCCTTCACGATGCTGCGAGGGTGGTTGAGGGATCCCTCCCAGCCCCAGGAGCTCTTCAAGCACTTCATCTACGCGAAGATCCGGCCCTGCTTGGCGAGAGGCGGCCAGCCGCGATCGCTGTGTGCTGCGATGCGGTACTGCGGGGAAAGGTCGAGAGTCCTTCCAGGAGGGCGACTTCCCGTCGGCCAACCCGAGGTGGAGGAGAGTGGTTCTACGAAGAGCGACCCCTCTCATCCTGCTGCATGAGTTCACCGGCCGTACCTGCCGATAAGGGAGCAAAGGCGTGGCGCGAGGTCCACGCGACAACGGCCGCGAAGCGGTGGAGGGGCGTAGTGAGCAAGATCAAGTTGCTCGGGACGGCGGTGGCTGGTGAACCATCATCGAGCACGGCCGCAAGGCGGTAGTGCCTCTCCGGTCGAGCTCTGGATGTGGGAGATGAGGGAGGAGGGCGCCCGGTTTCGATGGGGGCGAGCAAAAGCGCCCACAGCCTCACCGTCGACGGGGTGGAGTTTGGGATGGGCAGTGGCGAAGCGGGGTGAGGTGCCGAGAGGAGCTCGAGATCCTCCTAATCCGAGAGACCTGCGTTGGTAAGCGCTCGTTGTTGCCTTAGCTCATTCCTTGACCGCCTTGCGTGCGCTAATGAGCTCGAGCTCTACGAGGTTGGCGTGGGTGCGTCCTTTCGGCTCTCAACCCCCTCTTCGGGTGGAGTTGGGGCCGACATCTGTCGGCGTGGCGTCAGTCGTTCGAACGAGGGGCGGGCTCTTCAGCGGGGTGGCGGTGGCGGGCGGGTGAGGGAGGTGGAGGCAGTGTGGCTGCGGGCGCCCTAGCGTCGCGATGCCACAGTGAGCGGCAGGGGCTTCATCGAGGCTGCGAGCTTCAGCCCCCAGTGTGGTGGCCTCGGCCTTGGCGGCGGCCCCTCTCGAACCCACGGCCCGGTGCGGCTCCCAGCCCAGACCTTAGGGCGAGGCGCTTGTCGAGGAGCGACTTCGGGAGCTCAGGCGGTCAGCGCTGGCGAAAGAAGAAGAGGTAGCGCTTGGTAGAGTTTTTCTCCCGCCGATACCGTCGTTGGATTTGTAATGGTTGGCGCACGTCGCGACTTCATGTGTGTTCGAGGCGGCGGCCACTCTAAGCGTCGAGGAGCGGGCGTCTTGAACCGGCAGCAGCGGAGCGCGAGCTAGAATATAGCGAGCTTCGTTGGCGCCGTCAGCGATGAGCTTCGATCTGCGGTGAGCTTCAGCCTGGCTAGCGAGCTTCGGAGATAGTGAGCAGCGAGCTTCGGCAGCGGGAAGCGAGAGTAGCAGCGGCAGCGTGGCGAAAGAGCTTCGCGGATGATAGCGATGTTTCCTTTCAAAGAGCGCTACTCGACCAGCGCCTCGGCCCGACCTCACAGAGCCTCCGTGCCACAGAGCTCCCCGCTCGGCGCCCGGTTGTCCACGTAGGGCGAGCGTGAGGACCGTCTTGAGCTTCGGTCGAAAGAGCTTCAGCCAGCGGCCTCACGAGGGGCGGCGAGCGTCACGCACTCAAAGCTGCCGCGAAGCTCCTCGGCGGCGGCGGAGACGAAGCGATTCCGGAGAGACCCCAGCCCGCAGAGGCGCGTCGAGAAAAGTCGCTGCGAGTCGAGGCCCGATCCTGGCGAGAGGTAAATGCGACATCTCGATAGCGAGATCACGCCTGCAGCGGCAAGAAGCGATGCGAGGCGAGGGAGATGAGGGCCTAGAAGGGCGAGGCCGTGGAAAGCGCGGCCACGAATATTCTTTGCCGCGTCCGGTGTCGCGTTCCCTTGCGTAAAGGCGTCGAGAGTTAGCAGAGGCCAAGGTGTCCGTGCTTGTCGGCGTGGCAGCGCCCCTCGCCCGGCGTGAACATCGTCATCCCTCAGACTTACGCCCGGAGTACAGCCCCTGTGATGCCCGTTCTTTGGAGGAGGCGGTCGTCGACCATTGGTCTTGGCGAGAAGTCTGCGTCGTCTTTTTACGAGGTTTGTCGATGTCTGGTAATCGTGGGATTTCGTTTCGTGGCTTCTACGTTTAATCGTTTGTGGTTTGCGGGCGTCTGGGGAGGCCATTAGGGGCATAACCGCTGACAGGAGCCCTGGAGAGGTCGGTGGTTTCGTCGGGGCGGTGGCAGCGTTGTGCGTGGGAGATGTGCGGCAGGCTTCGCTCCGCCTCGGCTCGAAACCCGGGTTCACTGGAGGCCGGGCGGAGGGAGGAGGAGGCGCGACCTCATTCGCAGGCCGGAGGGGGCGCTGGAGGCCCTAAGCGAAGGGTGGAGGCGCGGCTGCGGGGCGGCCCGGCGGGAGGAGGGCTCGAGGCTCGCCCATAGCGACAGCGCGCGAGCGGAGGAGCTCAACTCCCTTCGTCGGGCCTTCGATGACAAGGAGCTTGAGCACTCGGCGCTGGTGGCCTTGAGTCCCTCCGGAAGGACAGGGCAATTTCGCCGAGCAACTCCATGCCGTGACACCGAGCTCGAGTAAGTGCTCCGGATCTGTCTCTTTATCCTGTTTATTCGGCGTCGGGGCTGGTGTCCCTCGTCAGCGGGCTTTAGCCTATGACCACGCGGCTTCGAGCGTGTGTGTATGCTGCGGCAGAGGCGGAGAAGGATCGGTGGAGGCCGAAAACCATGAGGTAATGGTGCAACGACGGGAGCTCTATGACTGTGGATGCGAGTGACTTGTCTTACGCCTTGTATCCTCGTAGTCCGGGTGACTTATGTTCGACCGTAGATTTTTTGCTTGTAGATGAGAAGCGGGGCTCTCTGGAGCCGACGGAAGCCGGGGACAAGGGTTGGGAACTTCGTAGCCAGAGGCCTCCACAGAGCACCGCAGCTCGTCTTTGAGGGGAAGGGGCGGACTTGGGCGGCGGACCGGCGACCTTGTTGATGTGCGGAAGGGCTGGTAGCCTCAAGCAGCGGACGCAAGGCCATGGAGGAGGCGGGGCTCGAGCGGCGTGCGTGAAAGGTCTCGCGGTCGAGGTCGAGACGTCCGCGACGTCCTCGGGGGTGGAGGACAGCGAACCGGTCGACGGGTGTCGACCATCAGCGCAAAGGTGACGAGGGATGGGGGCGTGGTTCACAAGAGGCGATCAGTGTTGTCTTCTCCCACTACCCCCTGCCGAGTCGACATTGTGAAGAGGGACAGGCGTCGGCGTCGGCGATCTTGGCGTGGAGCGGAAAGCCGCCGCCCGAAACTACTGCGGTAATGCATCGTCGAGCTCTTCAAGCTCGCCAGGAAACTCGAGGTCTTTGGGCCCCTTTGGCGGAGGTGGCGGCCGAGGAGCCGTTGAGGAGGAGGGGGCAGCTGCGCGGGACATCCCTGCCTCGGTCGATGGACCAAAACCTTTACAGAAGTAGGAGCTCAAGGCTAGGCCTCTTTTTGGTTGTGAGCTTTTTAAGTCCTCGTGGTCGAGGCAAATTGTAAAAAACTTGGAGGCTTCGTGTGGTAGTTAACTGGGGTCGTCTTTCCTCTTTTATGGTACTCTGTTTCTACCGACTTTTGGTGACTCATGATTCAAGAGCCGGATGGCGGGCCATTCCTCGGCCGCCGGGCGCGGGGAGGTCGCTAGGCGATGTCGCGCCACGCTCTAAGCGGTGAGCTCACGACTTGGTCGTTTGAACATCGTTTGAGTTAAGAGGAGAGAGTGTGAGTTCGTGGGGTTTGAGCTCGTATTTGAGCGAGCGAACTTGTGGGTTTCTTGAAAAAGCGGTGTGTTAAAAAGCGTGGGGTGTGCACCCCGCTCCTTGTAACCCAGAGCAAGGGTGGGTCTTGCCAGGGGCAGAGCGGTCGTTACTTTCGAGATGTGCTAAGGAAAAATTCGAAATGCTTTGCACATATTTTGCATCAATTTGTGTTTTATTGAGCTCTTGTAGCTACAACATTTGAAATACACTAGGGGGTAGAAGCGGCGTAGGTATTCGATGTTCCGCAGCGTTGGTGAGGCTTCGGCCTTGGTGGTCTTTGAGCTTGTGCAGGACAGGCACTTGAGTCGATGGTGAAGGGTCCTTCCCATGGCGCCGAGAGCTTGTGCTTGTCCTCCGAGCTCACGGACTCGGCGTGGGGGCGTGGTCGCCCGGTGGCTCGTCCTGACATGGCGGTCGTGGTAGCGCCTCATGAATTTGCGGTGCCCAGCGAAGTGGATGAGGGCGATGTCTCGAGCCGTCGAGCTGATCGGCGTCTTCGACGGTAGCTTGGTTGTTATTGCTCGTTGAAGGCTTTGGGCGGGTCGGAGTCGTGCTCGAGGTCGATGGGAGCCGACCTCGGATCGAAGACGAGGAAGAATGGCGTCCGCCCGTGGCTGCTTTCGGCGTTGTGCGAAAGCTCCATACGGACGAAGAGAGACTCGGCAAATATCGTGGCGTATTTTCGAGCCTCTTGAAGATCGCGGGGGTGCCTTCTGAGGATCATGCTAGTTAGCCCTTTCTACACAGCCGTTGGTCCTCGGGTGTTGGCGAAGATGTGTCAAGCGGATGCGTGATCGCTGCACCGGTCGATGAAGACCTCTCCCACGAAGTTGTCTGGTTGTCGGTGATGATGGAGTTCGGGACCCGGCGGTGGATGATCCGGTGAAGAACTTGGCGGTCTCCTCGGCTCGACACGTAGCGATGGGCATGACCTCGATCCATTTGGAGAACTTGTCTATGCGATGAGGAGTGTGCGTGTCCCCAGCGGTCTTCTTGAAGGGCCTACCATATCGAGCCCTAACGGGCGAATGGCGGGGTGAGGGATCGTCTTGAGGCTGGGCGGGAGGGGATGCGCGTGGCGAAGGCTGGCCCCCTCGCGATGCCGGACGACCCGAGCGGCGTGCGACGGCGGTCGGCGATGAAACCTTGGGAATGCCTTTAGACGAGCTCGTGGCGCCGCATGATGGCGCACTGGCGGAGTGGATCTCCTTGATGAGCTCTTCCCTTTGCTTTCGAGAAGGTGATGCGTATTTACGGAGGGCCGGGGAGGCTCGCGTGCGTAGGGGTTCTTCAGACGAGGGCGAATGAGCCTTCGCGCTCGCGCCTTGATTCCTCTTGCAGGGAGCTTGCCTTCCCTTGAACCGGGCAGCGGGATCCGCTTGGTCGAGCTTTGGAGCCATATGGCAGGCTTCGATCCGGCCCAGAGCAGTCGGGCTCAAGCTCGTAGCTAGCGGGGCTGGTTGGGGCGGGTTTGAGCTAGACGGAGGCGTCTGCCTCCATGGGGTCGGGCTCGGGCGTCGCGATCGGGTTCGCGTCCGCCGCCGAGGGCTCCCCATGAGGTCGTATCGGCCGGCTCGTCTTTGCTCGTGCATGAAGGCGCTGGTGGAACCGGTGGTCGATCGCCTTGAGCTTGGCGAAGAACGTCGGCGTCGTTGTTGAGGTGGCGATGGATGTGGTTGACTTGAGCAGGTGGAAGTGCTCCTCGGCTCATGGGACCTTTGATGATGCAGCGGTCATCTTAGGGTTGGCCTTGATCGACTTCCCTTCATGACTTGGTTCTTCACGAGCTCGGAATGCCCCGGATCTCCCGAGTGCGGGGGCCGTGAGCTTCAGCGCGATGTGCAAGCCATTCACGAGCCTCATATTGACCCGCGTTGTTGGGCGGGGAAGTGTAGGCCGGATCGAGTACTTCATGCGCACCTTGTTGGAGATGAGCGAGGCGGCGAAGGCGCCCGTGCTGCGGATCGTCGAGTACAACGTCGATTACTCGATGTCGTCGGTGCGGTGCTTCGACCTCGGTCCACTCAGCGGAAGTCGCGGGGCGCTGAAGACTTTATGGCGTCTCACGGGAGCGTAGGTGATGTGGCCCCCATGGGTTCAATGGCCACTTGGCCCATGCGGCCCGTAACCTCGGGGCTACGGATGACCTCGCCAAGGGGAACTTGGAGCGACCTTGGCCCAGGGTGGGGTCAGTAATGCTGAGCTTGCGTAGGGTGGTGGCCATCATTACCACGAGCTTCGGTAGAGTGTACGAGTCTTGATGTCGATGAGGACTTCAGCGATGAAATTACCGCCGGTATTTGTGTACCTTGTGCCGTGCCCTTCTTCTCTTTCGTCGACGAGCGCGGTGCTCACCACCTTCGTGGTGGGCGAGATGTAGAGGAGGATCGCTCGTTAGGCGCGGCGTGTGAGCATGGGGCGGATTTGAGGGAGGCGCTGGAGGTCGAGCTTCTTTGGGCCTCGTCGGTCCGGGCAAAGCGTACATCTTCTTGACAACTTGTAGAAGCGGGAGGCTTCGTTCCCCGAGTGGAGCTATGAGAAGCGACTTAAGCGGCTAGGCACCCGTGTCGGCGAGCATTTGGCGTTTTAATCGGCCCCATGTTCGTGATGGCGATTTTCTCGGGTTGCCTCGATGCGGCGTTCGAATGAAGCGAAACAACTTCCCTCGAGGGACCCCAAAAACGCATTTCGGGGTTGAGCTTGACTCGAGACTCGCGGGGCTGGCGAAAACCTTTTTTGAGGTCGGGGGATGAGCTCTTTCGGCGCTTTGTCTTGAGCGATGTCGATCGACGTATGCTTCTCTGAGCTTTCGAGGGCTCTTTGAAGACTTTGCATACACCTTTGGAAGGTAAGCGCCGGCGTTTTCAAGCCGAAGGGCATCGTTCGTAACGAGAACTCGCCCAAGCGGAGTGATGAAGGAGGTGGCGGGCTGGTCGAGCTCGTTCATCGCGATCCCGGTGGTATGGGGTGGGCGTCAAGAAAGCAGTGTCTCGCACGGAGGTGGAGTCAACAATCTGGTCGGTCGTGCGCGGCAAAGGAAGCGGATCCTTTGGGCATGCCTTGTTGAGACCCGTGTAGTCAACACACATCCTCCATTTCCCATTCTTCTTCTTAACTAGTACGGGGTTGGCTATCCACTCGGGATGATACACCTCCTTGATAAACCTAGCGGCTAGAGCTTATCTATCTCCTCGATTGCACTGGCGTCGATCGTCATCGAAAGCGTCTAAACTCTGCTTCTAGGCCGGCCGGGTTTGATGTTCAAGGTGCTTCGACTTCCCTGGTATGCCGGCATATCAGGGCCCTCCATCTTGTTCTGTCGAGTTGCACGGAGAGTGGCTTCTTTCCTGTTGGGAAATTGAGCTCGGCACCCCGGAAGAGGAATGCGTCGAGTCCTTGTCGGCCGTGACCTCCTTGGCGTCCTTCTCGGGCTGAGGTGCCCGCAGCCTTCTCGAGCTGGGTGGTCTTGTGCGTGCCGCGCACCTCCGGGCTCGATGGATGAGCTCGTGCTTTCGCCTTCCTCTTGAGCTCGGGGAGTCCTCGGCGGCCGGGCGCCATCGCGGCATATAGCCAGTCTGGCATTAAATGGGCGGCAGACTGCAGGCCTGACGTGTGCTTTCGAAGGTGGAGTCGGCGGTGATGACCCCCTCGGACCAGGATCTTGAGCTTGAGGTAGAGTGTAGTTGGGGGCGACCATGAACCCATGCCTGGCCGCCCGGCGGGGTGGTAGCGTTACCGAAACGGGAGCACCTCGAGGCGGTGAGGAGGACCTCCTTGCGGAAGTTGTCCGGGTCTTAGAAGGGTGACGAGAGTCGTCAGCCGGCGGGAGCATCTGGCCTGTAGATGGATCGAGTTCCGGCCGATGGGCGGGTCGTGCCTTGGGGATGCCAGGGCTTGGGGCGTGGATGTAAGGGGAGGTTGAGGCATTTGCCGCCGTCGATCGACACCTTCGGGCGAAATAGTGCCGGGTGGGGTCGATGACGGCGGGTACCTTCGGTGCAGGGATGTGTCGAGGATGGTCGGGCTTGCCGGAAGCGATCCTTGACTCGACCATGAGGGACCAGGGTGTGACCGGTGAAGAGGGACCTCGCGGCGGCGTGAGCTTACGTTGGCGCTTGGACTCGTGGCCGGTGGCCCGCGAAGAGCGACAGCAGCGGCTGGCGGATCCTCGATGTAGATGTCGGTCGAACTCGTCGGGTAGCTTTGCATTCTGTCGTCGTGCGTCCTTGTCTCCGCCCCGCGGCGTGCCCATCACGTGCTTCTTCATGGCGAGTCCTTCATCTTGTGCTTAATAGGGCCCTCGTGGTGCGAGACGCAGTGCCTCGAAGCATCTTGTCGAAGTGCTGCTGGGCATGAAGTTCGTGCCACCCTTAGGGCCCGGTGCTTTGTGTTTGTGCGGCAGGCGGAGCTTGTTGTGCAAATAAATCGTCGCGGGAAACGCTTGTTCTTCTGCTGTTCTTCTTCTTGCGGCGCGGGAGAGGCGGGATCCGGCGGTATCGTCGTCGGCAGGCTGCCACTTGCAGTGACGGCGAGGAGACGGCGTCCTCTCCCTCGGCGTGGGCGTGTAGGAGATGAAGGCTCCTTCACGGTCTGGGCTTACGGGCTGGCAGAGCTCGTGGATGAGGGTCCTGCATGGGTGGTGCATAAGCGTGAAGCGGTGATGACCTCGAAGTCGGAGGCCTCGGAAGGTTGTTCTGCGAGAGAGGCTTGGAGCGCGATGTAGTCGTAGGCCCTCCCGCTTCTTACGCTTGCACCCTCGGAGGTCCCACGTGCGTGCTTTCGGCACGGTGTAGAGTGCCACGGAAGTTCTGCGAGCGAAAGGCGTCGCGCCGAGTCCTCCCGATTCGCGGATGGTGCCCCTCCGGGAGGTGCTCGAAAAAGCCACGAGCGCGCGGAATCTGCAAAAGGTAAAGTGGGAGGTTCGCGGATAATGAAGTAGTGCGTTGTCGGCGCCCCGCTGGCGGCGGCGGTAATCCTCGAGCAGTGGCGAGTGGTCTCCCCATTGTACTTACCCTGCGAGGTCGGGCTTCGGAGCGAAGGAAATGGGGCGTCGTGAATCGTGAGCGAGCGCCCTTGGCCTTCTTGAGCTCGAGCTTCGAGGGCGGCGATCCCGTTTGGGAGGCGGGCTCGCGGCAGGCGCCTGTGGTGTGGGGCTGCGGCTCTTGTCTTCTTCCCGTTTGTCAGTGAGCGCCCGCGCGTAAACTGCTGTAGAGTGCGAGGGCGCTTCGTGGTCGTAGCGATTAATTTTATGTCGTCGTCGAGGGCGTTCTTCCGGCGAAACCTCAGACTGCGTAGGGCGTTGATGGTATCGGCGTGCGGTTTTGGCCAACTAGACGTGCATGGACCTCGGGGTGGGAGGAAGCTTCGTGTTCCTCCGTGATCGGCGGTGCGATATCTTTGGCTTCATGCTTCTTTGGGCCGCCGCCTCCGCTAGGAACCTCTTGGTATTCATAGGTTCTCGCGTGCCTCGGGTTCCTCGAGGGCGAGCGCAGCAGCGAAGGCCCGTGGCGGCCGCCGAGTTACAGGAAGCCCTCCCAGAACACGGTGGGAGCTATTAGGGCCCCTCGTCGGTTGATGCTGATACGTGAACGCCAGCGAGGTGTTGGCTTT